>MU105603.1:0-37728 GCA_012274485.2 Sinapis alba | reverse complement strand
GCTCGAAATCATTGTTTACTAACCCTGCAATCACCACATGACCTTTCCCCGTGCTTTGACCTCACTCACACGGTATCGCAAATCACTTCCCGATAGGTCACCCATCCTTAGACTACTCCAGCTCAAGCACGCTTAACTCTGGAGTTCTAAACTGATGTGCTCCCGAAAAGGTAAGTGCACTTTGATGACATAGGTAGCCAAATCAATTCTCTTAAGCCTTTCCATATATCACAACTCGGGATGTTACAATGCATGGAATACTTTGGTTGAATACTATGAAGGAAAAAATGCTGTCAAACGAACTAGACTTGACTTCCTTGAATCTCAGTCAAAAATATAGTGATGCACGATGAAGAATCTATTACAACATTTAGTTCTAAACTGACTTCTGTTGCTAATGAAGCTATTGGTTTGGGTAAGAACAACAAAGACAAGAAGCTTGTTAAAACACTGATTCGATGCTTGCCTAATAAGTTTGCATCATACAAAGCACTGCCGAAGGTAGGAATATTGAACACATTGCCTAAGAATCATCTGTGTAGAAACCTAAGAATCTCAAGAGCATTGCCTTTGTAGCAGAGAATGAAATTGAAAAGCTGCAAGTAATTCAAGAAAGTTTAAATCAGAAGGTTGAAGACAGTGTAAGCTTGTTAGCACGAAACTTCAAAAAGGCTTTGAGGCGGATTGAGAAAGGTCAGAATAGGAGATATTCCAATCAACAAAACGACTCTGGACAAGATTGGAGACATGACAATGATATAGGTAACTTTAGAAATAACAGAGGAGATGTAGGCTTTTCAAACAAGAGATGTGATGTTCAGTGTCATGAATATGAAGGCTATGGTCATTACAAATCAGACTGCCCTTTGACAAAACTTAAGGAACTTAAGTGAAATGGATGCAAAATGATAAATCTCTTTTAAGATTTAGTGATACATACTTTGAAGATGAAGAAAGTGTAAATACCATGCTCAATCTGGTAGCCTTAGTAGAAGAAAAAAAGGTTCTATTAGTGTAAACTACTCTGAATCAGATGATGATGAAATTGATCCTAAAGTTGAGTATTGTAAAATTTATGACAATTGAGTGAAGTTAAGTAATGAAAACTTAGTGCTTTTGAAGAACAAGGCAATGCTTGAAACAAAGTGTATATTCTAGAGATGGAAAACCCTACTGAAAACCTTACTCAAACTTCAAAATCAGAGAAATCTAAGGATCTCGGAGAAGATAAACTAGTGGAGTCTGATGTTACTAAGCTACATAAACTTGAAAAGAAAATTAAAAATCTGGTAGAATTGCTATCAAAGGAAGAAGAGAAGAGCAGGAGTCTCGAATTCAGTTTAAGAGATAACAATAAAAATATCAAAATGCTAAGCCAAGGAACAAAAGACTTGGATACTCTCTTATCTATGGGACAACCTCCAAGAGTTAACTGTGGTCTTGGTTACAAAGAAAACAAATAACAATGAAGGAGAAGAATGTTGTTGTGCAAACAAATATTATCGACAATAGACTTGCCAAGAAAAAAATTAAAAAAAGGAAGGTTTGGAAGTTGCTACACATATGGTAAGATGGGACATCGTGCATATTACTGTTACTCAAGAATCAAAAACATACAGATGGCATGGAGACTAGGTAGATGCTATATTGAGCCATAATATTATGGTAGATTCTGGATAGCAAAATCTGATCCCTACTCTAAGAAGAAGGATAACATGAGTGAAGACGGTTTTGATGTTATCTGCAACTCTTCTCAAATACTTCAAGAACCAGAAACCAACTTTGAGTTAATATGCAATTTATCGTCGAATGAAGTTAATTCAAAAGAAGATGAGATAAGAAATGTCACTTACATGAATTCAGAACATCAGAAGCAAGAAATGTCTTGGTACTTCGACAATAGTTGTTCTAGACACATGACTGGACAACAACAAGTTCTATCCTCATACACAGTGTTAAATGCAGGAAATGTTACCTTCGGTGATGGTGGAAAAGGAAGAGTTAAGGGTGTTGGTAAAATAAATGAAGATGATCAGCCAGACCTAATAAACGTCTACTATGTAGAATGCTTAAAGGCCAACCTAATTTCTATCAGTCAGCTATGCGATGAAGGCTTAAAAGTGGTATTCACAAAGACAAAATGTGAAGCTATCGATGAGAATGGAACAATTGTCTTAAAAGGTGAAGGATCAGGAAATAACTGTTATATGTGGAAAGCTTCTAATTGTTTTTTATCTGCTAAAGAGTCTATGATGGATTTATGACACAAGCGGTTAGGACACATGAATGTCATCGGGATGAAGAGAATCATCAAAGGGAATGTCATAAGAGGTTGCCTAAACTTGATAATGTCACAACAACAGTGTGTAAAGCATGTTGTCAAGGCAAGCAAATCAAGGTCCAACACAAACAAAAAGAAATAACTTCAAAATGACTAGTTGAATTGATTCACAGCCTCCACTGTGATTTCCCCCCTCTCCTTCATGGGTTTCGATCATAACGAGCTCTGCTTCTTCTTTTCCGACGCAGGTGAGAACTACTTTGTTCGCGGTCCATCGATGTAACTTGCCGTTTATGGAAACGTAATTGGAACTCTTTGCCTTGAGTAGACGGGATTCCCACTTGTCTTCAGGAAGTATCCCTTTGTCCAGATAATCTAGAAAGGGGGTCCACCAATCTGCATCTTGAGCTGTCGAGGTTGTGATCTCGGCGAGAGTGGAAGAGATGGCGAGGACATCTTTGCCCAATGGTAGCGTGATACTTGGGTTTTCCACTGTATGGATCGGGATTGTCCTTCTGACTTGATCTCGCTGATTGCTTCCCAACGCGGCTAGCGCATCTGCAAAGCAGTTGTCTTTTCTAGGAACCTTGGTGAGTTCAAAGTGATCAAATTCCGCAGCCAAGTTTCTGACGATGCCGAGATAAGCATCCATTCTCTCTTTTTTGGCCTCGTAATCGCCGCTGTATTGACTGGCAACGAGTTGAGAGTCGCAAAAAGCCTGTAATCGCTTCGCTCCTACTACTTTAGCCAAATGAAGTCCTGCAATCAATGCTTCGTACTCGGCTTCGTTGTTGGACGCCGCGAAGCCGAGTCGGAATGATTGCTCGATGAGTTCACCGGTGGGTGATTGGAGGTGAACGCTTACTCCTAATCCTTTGTTAGATGATGCTCCGCCGACGTGCAAGATCCAACTTCTTACTGGGATATTGAGCTCCGCTGCTTGATCTGGAGGGATCTCGACAATGAAGTCGGCCAAAACTTGAGCCTTGATTGCTGGCCTACTTTTGTACGAGATATCATACTCACTAAGTTCGATGGCCCACTTGGAAAGTCTGCCTGATTGGTTGGCATTCTGGAGTATGGTTCATAGAGGCAAGTCGGTGAGGACGACAATGGAGTGGGACTGGAAATAGGGCCGCAATTTTCTCGTCGATATGACTACAACAAGGGCCATCCTCTCGGGAGTAGGGTATCTTGTCTCGGCATCGGTTAGGCGCTTAATGGTGTAGAAAATAGGATGCTTTTCACCTCGATCTTCCTTTATGAGGACGCTGCTCACTGCCGAGGGAGAGACTGCGATGTAAAGATACAAGGCATCGCCTGCGTCCGGTTTCACTAACACTGGGGGAGTCATCAGATACTGTTTCAGCGTGGCGAATGTTTGTTCGCATGCCTCATCCCACACAAATTTCTTGTTTCCACGCAACAACTCGTAGAAAGGGAGACACTTGTCCGTAGATCTAGAGATAAAACGGTTAAGGGCCGCAATTCATCCGGTAAGACGCTGAATCTCTCGCGATGTTTTGGGATCATGTAAGTCTAAGACCGCAGAGATCTGTTTCGGGTTTGCTTCGATTCCTCATTTCGTCACGATATAGCCGAGAAATTTGCCTAAAGTAACTCTGAAAGTGCACTTTGCCGGGTTGAGCTTCATCCCGTACTTGTTTAGGGTGTTGAAGCACTCGGAAAGATGTCGGATGTGGTCTTTGGCGATAAGTGATTTGACAAGCATGTCGTCAATATAGACCTCCATAGTAATTCCTAGCTTGTCGGTGAACATCTTGTTCACGAGTCGCTGATAGGTGGCTCCTGCGTTTTTGAGTCCAAAGGGCATAACACGATAGCAATATGTCCCTCGATCCGTGATGAATGACGTCTTCTCGCGATCATCTGGATGCATCATAATCTGATTATAGCCTGAGAAGGCATCCATGAAGGAAAGCATTTCGTTTCCGGCTGTGGACTCTATCATTTGATCTATGTGCGGCAAAGGGAAACTATCCTTTGGGCATGCTTTATTCAAATCGGTAAAGTCGATGCACACCCTCCACTTCCTGTTCTTCTTTTTTACTACGACCGGGTTGGCCAGCCAATCTGGATATTTAACCTCGGCAATGGACCCTGCTCCTAAGAGTCTATCGACCTCGTCGTTGACGGCTTTGGCTCTTTCGGGACCGAGTTTTCGTCGCTTTTGCTTGATAGGTTTGTACGTCGGATCGACATTGAGTCAGTGGGCTGTGACAGTCGGATCGATACCAGGCATGTCGGCCATCGTTCAGGCGAACGTCAATTTATTTTTGCAAAGGAAGGTGGTCAACTCGGTTGTGAGGTCGACGCTAAGTTCGGAACCTATCCTGATGGTTCTGTCTGGGTGATCGGGATCGATGCCGACTTGGATAATCTCCTCCTTTTGCGGTGATAGTTTCTTCTCTGGTTTGACGAGGAATGCAACCTGCTGACTTTTGAAATCGGAAATCTACATGCTTCGTGCAATGCGTTGGTTCCCTTTGAGCGTGAAGACAGTCCCTTCTCTGGTAGGGAATTTCACACACTGATGATACGTTAACGGGATTGCTTTCATCATGTGAAGCCATGGAGTTCCCAGGATCACGTTATATTGAGTTTTGGTATCGTTGACGGAGAATTTAACGAGTTTGCTTATCTCTCCGACAAAGACGTTAAGGCGGATGGTCCCCAATAGTTGTGTCGATGAACCGTTGAAGCCGGTAAGGGCCCTTGATGAGGGCTTAATGTCCTTGAGATCCACCATCATTTTAACCAAAGTTTGACGGAAGATAAGGTCAACTGAGCTTCCGGTGTCGATGAGGTCACCTTCTGAAAATGTTATCAATGTTTCACCTTCGCGCTTCGTTGGCCATTGTTGAGCGGTCACGGCTTTGCGTTGGTATTCCTTTATTGATTTCACCGAATCGTTGCACAGGGGCGATCCACCGAGAATTATGTTAATTCGGCGAAAAATGCTAGGGCGTTTGTCGGATAATGTCTTCCGCAGATCAGATGTTGCGGTGTTTTCCTTGGGGGTAAGCTTTTGTCAGAGGTCATCTTCCGAAAGCTTTGGCTTTTTGCCCCGAATGAGAACATTTTGTAAATCGGTCATAGGACGTTTATGTTGCAGAAGATCTCGGAGATCTCGGTCATTGTCGTCTTTGGGAGAGGACGTCGAGGGATGCACTGAGATAAGGTTGATTCGCCGAGCTACCTGCGGCCTCTCCTCTTTGGTGTCGGTATCATCACGGTGTCGGGGTGGAGCAGCTGCGTCCTGATCGTCAGGGTGGACTGTTTGGTTAGATTCTTGATTTTTGGCACTCGCTTGTCGGTTCTTTGTCCAGCTCCCTTTTTCTGGTTTGTTTTGTCTTTGGCGGATCGGGTGTGACTGCGCCATTTTTAAATGCCGAAAACAAGGCTTCTGCGAATTGCTTGCATTCCTTCGTGTTGTGGCCTTTGGCTTTATGGTAGGTACAAAACTTAGTTTCGTCATACGTCAGGGGCTTCCCTTCTAGAGTTCTGTCCCACACATTCCTTCCAAGGTCGCTCTGATGGAGGTGCAACAGAAGTGGCACCCGGTTCCTCAGTTCTTAGTAGACTTTACCTTTCTTTTCGTTTGGATAGTGCTGACGAGGTTCCTGGTAGGTAGTCGTCGCTTTCGGTGTTAGTTGAGCTTTCAATGCGTTTTGCTTTGCGGTGTAAGCCGCATTATCTTCTTCCATTCGAATAAAACAGTTTGCTCTATGGAGTGCGTCCTCCAAAGTGATTGTACTATTGTGTAGAGGTCAGATCGTAAGTATGATCTGATCCATAACGCGTTATGTAACGCTTCCACTGCGGTTTTGTCTGGAACGTCGACTTTGGAGACGAGGTTCTTGAATCGTTCCCTGAAATCGTGGAGAGATTCTTTTTGCACTTGAGAAATTTTCCATAGATTGGTTGCCGAAGCCCCTTGGCATATGTACATGGAGTAATGCTTTACGAACTCGGTAGAAAGTTCCTTGAAGGTGCTGATGGAATCTGTTGTTAGCCGAGAGAACCAGGTGAGGTCTGGCCCAGCTAAGCTTTCGACGAAGAGTTGACAATAGCCGACATCTCGCTCCTCCGTGGTGAAGTAGGCTCGACCCATGGCAATATTGAAGCTGGTCATATGGTCGCTAGGGTCGGAATCGCCACGGAAAGATGGTATTCGGAGTTTGTCCTGGTGTCGAACTCGGATATTGGTAATCTTCTTTGTGAAGGTTTTTTTTTGAGTTGCTTCCAAAACTCGATCGATTTCTGGTGTGAAACTCGTGGCTTCATGAATTTTAGACGACATGTCTTTGATCGTCCCTTGAAGGCGCAGAAGTTCTTCATTGGTTGCTTGATCGGCTGCTTGATTTTGAACCGTAGTTTGGAATAGACGTCATCGAGCCGTATCCGGATCTTGATCGTCTGCTTGCGTAGGAGGGAGACAAGCGGCGGCAATTACCTCTAGGCGTTCTTGAGTCCTTTGTTTGTGGCGTCTTCCTGATCAAGTCGTTGAACTAGGGTGGCGAGAGATGCTAAGACAGTGTTTAGGTCGACTGGCTGTTGACCTGTTGGATTTGTCGGAGATCCCGTCATCTTTTTGATCGATGTTCTTGATTGTTACTATTTGAACTCCCCACAGACGGTGCCAATTGTTTAATCTGAAATCGGTAACCCTGATCGGTGATCGATTTTGATGGTGGGTTTATCAATTAGAAGATTTAGATAACAAATCAAAGACTTTATTGATTGAAATTGAATGTTTTGATGTAGAACAAGGCAAGAACAAGTAATATGAAAACCCTAGTTCTAGGCTTTCTCTGAGTATTTGTGTGTGAATGTCCTTCCTTCATCCCAATCTCTTCTTTATATATGTTCTCCAAGTATCGCCAAAGTCGGTTCGATGGGCTACATGCGCCTACTTCGACTTTGATTCTGGGCCGAGTTCACGCCTAAATGGGCCTATGTGGGTAGATGTAATCTATCCCCAACAACTAGTACCAACTGGATGCATACGAGCAACAAGTTCACACTCACTAAGGATCGAACTCAGTTTATCCATATGCTTTGTCAAGGACGTCCTTTTGACATTGGAAAGATGGTGTTTGATCAAATTTTGGAGGTTGCGGCTTCACCGGAAGATCACAATCTTTTGTTTTCGAATTTGATTGGGAAGCTGCTTGATTCTCAACATGAGCATGTCAAAGTTGCAGCAGATTATTTCTCTAGTGTACCTCTGTACATGGTACTTGATGGAAAACAAGGAGTGGCAAGGAGGCCTGTTGCAGAAAAGCCAATCACACTTGCTGGAGACTTGACTGAATTTAGGATTCTAGCAAAATGGATCAACAAGCGACTTGCGAGTAAGTCAATGGTTTTCTATTTTGATTACTGAAGGCGTTGTTGATATCTATGCTATGTTTTTTTTATGGGAATATGCACACAAGCAGGGGGAGAGTATGTTGATGTGCCTGCTATCATGGTCTTTTATGGAGGCATTCAGTCACCTACACCAAATAGAGGTAACAAGGAAGACAGTGAGAGTAGCTAGTGAACAAAGTGAATTTGGTCAGGGGGAACAGTTTTTACTCAATGGATGTTTAATCTGCTTTCAGCTTCAACACAGTGGATGTTTAATTTGTTTTCTGTAAGCGGCTTCAACTCAATGGATGTTTAATCAGTGTTTTAACTTAGTCAAGAATGATTTTGTCGGCGTTTGTACTATTGACTACTAAAATGAATGATGCTTTCGGATGATTAAACATTCCTTGCTAGCATTGTTTTGTTTTGGTATGCTTGTGTTGACATATTTACATAAAAAGGGGAGATTGTTAAAGCAGTTTTTTTGAGCCAGAACACAAAATGTTCAGACGTTGTCTGTCATAAGAATGCTCGGGAAATCTTCAGAGGTGACGTGTCAAGTCCTCGTTGGTGTGAGCTGAAGATAACAATTGAATAAGGAAATTAAAGAAGAATTCCTAGATAAGGGTGAATCAGTGGATTCGAGATTATCTAATTACAACAAGATGTAGGAACTTCTTGAGCTATAAAGGAGTTCTTAGCATAGGTTGTGAGACTACACTTTTAGGGGAAAAACTTAAAGAAGACGCTTTTGCAAAGTTTGTAATATTAAGAAACAACGTTTGATTTCTTTAGCTTGAGTGTTAGGAAAATTGGAGATTGGTCAGTTGCAATTCACGTTTGTGTGAAAGTGCATAATTCTGATTAAATAGAAACAAGAGTTTGTGTTTAAAAGATATGTGTCTTATTAGTTTGTAACAAGCTTTTTGATTTATTCATTGGATATTGGTTTTACACAATCCAGACAGCTTCCTTGCAAGAATATTACTAGGAAAATATTGCTTTGACTCTGATTTTATCAACTGCAAAGATCGGTCAGCAGAGTCACATGAATGGCATGGTATCCTCGTAGGCAGGGATCTGTTCCTGAGAAATCTGGGATGGGCAGTGGGGAATGGAGAATTGGAAAATTTGTGGAATGACCCATGGCTAAGCACATCCAAGGTGGAGAGACTTATGGGACCTGTACCAGAAAACCTTCAGAACTGCAATGTTGCAGAGTTAATGCTCCTAGGATCAAAAAAGTGGAACAAAGAAAAAAAATATCAGATTGTTTCTTGGGAAGAAGAGTGAATCCTGAGCATAAAACCAAGTAAGTTGGGGGCTCCTGACAAAAGAATATGACTCCTAACAACATCGGGAGAGTATACAGTTAAAAGTGGATACTATGTGACAATGGAGGAAGTACAAGAGATAACTCAGCTAGAACCGCCTTTTGATTGGAGCAAGAATATTTGGAAGCTGAAAACTACTCCAAAGATACAACTATTTATGTGGAAGGTGTTAAAAGAGGTACTACCGGTGGGAGAACGCTTGGTTGCGAGACATGTTAATGTGGATCTTAAGTGCAAAAGATGCAACTCCATTGTATCTATTAATCATCTGCTATTCCATTGCCAATTTGCGCAAGACGTGTGGGACTGTGCCCCCTGCTCTGTAGGTGTGGACAGCAGAGGATCAAGAGATTTAAGAGAGGTATGTCCAAACCTCTGTGACAGAGTCTGTCTCCCTCCTACTGGAATTTCATCGAGTCATCTCACCCTGTGGATTGGATGGACAATCTGGAGAGCCAAAAACAATCTTGTTTTCAACAATAAATCAGTCTCACCTGAGGAAACAATGGCAAAAGCGATCTCTTTAGCTCGAGATTGGTCAAATACACAACTCAACGAATCGCTAATCTACCGGAACACAGACTCAGAACGAAGTATAACCCCAGTTGATGTTGTCATTAACTCTGATGCTGCTTGGCAAAGCGCCTCTAGAGATGATGTCCTTGCTTGGATTCTGAGCTCGAGAGAGGGTGTAAGGGAATCTACAGCATCATGCAGTCATGTGATCTCAGACCTTGTGGCAGAAGGTCTCGCTTTAATAGATGCAATAGAAATATGCAAGGAACAGGGAATCAAGTCTTTAAGATGTGAGTCTGATTCACTGAATCTGATCAATGCTATCAAAGGAGGCCAATCTATCTCAGAATTACATGGAGTTATTTCAGACATTGAGTCTTTAACACTGTCTTTTGATGTTATTTGTTTTTGTTGGATTCCTAGATTGAACAATAGACATGCTGATCACTTGGAAAAAAAGTCCTTGGCTTTTGTTTTAGCTAAACAGAGCCATTAGATATCTTGGATGAAAGTTGAGTTTCAAAAAAAAATAGTGAAGGCCGGTCATTCTGTCGGTGTAGACACCATCTTCACCAATTAAGAATAGTTTATTGCAAACAAACCTTTGAGACATTAAAGGTCTTTATGCACTCATCGATCATATCATAGGCTACATGTAAGGGTGATAGACTTCGTCGGATATTAAGGACTCCAAACATACGGTCGGTACAACCTTTCTTACTACAAAACCATGATTGTCCTGTAAAAACATCTTCTTATTTCCATGCTCCATCCAAAAAAGACCATGTGATATCTCCCGTATTTATAAAGGGAGGCACAGTCTCCTTTTTTTGGTAGATTTAATCCTTCAATTGTGCTTAAGCCCACAACGCTCATTCGATTAGAACAATGCATAGAGTCTCTTGATGATTTCCATTTTATTATTATAAATTTTATCATTTTTGCTTTTCCAAATGGACCAAAATATCAATGGAAGAAAATTAAGTCAGGATCCTTAGGTAGTCTCCAAAACATATAATCCATGTTCGCCAAAAACAATGCACATGGGAAAAATCCTGAGTTTTAGAAGGAATTTGCGATAGAGCCCAAGTTTTTACCGCTGGAGGCATTCAAACAGAATTTGATTTATCGATTCATCTTCCGATCCACACATAGGGCATTGACTATCACATTTTATACCACGAGACCTTAATTTTTTTGTAACGGGTAGACTGCCCGATATTATTTGCCAAACAAAGTGCCTGAACTTCGGTGAACACTATAACTTCCATGTAAATTCCAATAATAAAGGCTTTGTATATGGACCATAAAATTCATGGACTAAATCCTTATTTAGATATAATTTTCTGTTTTACAACCCAATTTAACAGTATACCTTGCTGACACTGTAAAGTTTCATCTATATGAATCCAGTTTAGCAAACCGACTAACAATCATACCATGAATGATGCTAACATCATCCGGTTCGATGTATGCACTAAAAATCAACATTCCAGGAAATATTTAATGCATTAATCAGATTTTCCAACCTAAGAGGTGGCTTAAATATTGGTTTGATGTTTTGGTATTGCTGACCTCGGGCGAGGAGAAGGAATTCATGGATCATTCCATACTGAGATGGTTTTACTTGTACTCAATCTTTTGATTAAACCTTTGTTTACTAGGGATCAAACTGAAGTAATACTCCTCCATCCATAGAAATTGGAGTATGATTTAATTGGATCAAGAGGATCTGATTCTGATAATATCTTCTTTTAAAACTTCCGTGGACAAAGAATCAAGTTTGTCAATTAATCTCCATATTTGTTTTCTTAATAAAACAGTATTAAATCTTGCAAATTCCAAAAACCAATACCACCATTATTCTTTTCCTTACACATATTATCCCAAGAAAACCAGTGAATATTTTTATGATTTCCACTACTGCTCCACAAGAAATGTGCAACTACACTTGTCAATTTTTTTGTTACTGTTTTTGGCAGCCTAAAACATGACATAACATGAGTGGGCATAGCTGATACCACTGACTCGATAAGTTTTTCTTACCTCATTTCGTTAGAAACCGAACAGTCCAACTATTCACTTTATTATTGACCAAGTCATTGAGATAACCAAATATTTGTGTCTTAGAGCCGCTTAAAATTTATGAAATCCCCAAATAATACCCATCCCTCCTAACATGGTAATACCAAGCAATGCTTGCACCTCGGTTTGTATAGATTCTTAGACCTTATGTCCAAATTGGATAGATGATTTTGAAAAATTAATCTGTTGTCCTAAAGTGTGTTTGTAATACTTAAGAGATTTTAAATTAACATCACATTCTTGCATATTTCCTTTACAGAAGAATAAACTATCATCTGCAAATAACATGTGCGACATGAACTTCCTCTCACTATTTTTATACCCTTTATATGTTTTAGCCTTTTCTACTTCTTGTTATTCTCTATAAGAGCTTTTGTACAAAAGTATAAACAAATAGGTGATAAAGGATCCCCTTGTCTCAATCTCTTTTTCGGGGCAATATGTCCTTTTGGTTGACCTTTTATTAATACTTTATATTTGACTGACATAATGCACATCATCGTCCAAGAATCCCATATTGGAGATAAACCCATCTATTAGAACTCCTTGTATAAATGGTCATTCAACCCGATCATATGCCTTACTCATATCAGTTTTTATTGCCATAAATGTTTCTTTGCAAGAATTATTTGTTCGTAGCCTGTTGAACATATCTTGAAAAATTTAAATATTATCAAAAATTAACCATCCTGGCATGGATACAGATTGTGTTTCTGAAATCAATTGCGGGATTAACCTATTTAGCCTTTGACATAAAACTTTTGAGATGATCTTGTACCCCCACATTACATAGAGTAACCGCTTGTAGTTTTGTCATGCGACTTTGCCTTACCGTTTTAGGAATGAGGCATATATTTGTGACATTGAGTTGTTTATTAAATTTACCCGGTCCGAGGAAATCATTAACCATATTCACCATATATGTTTTAATAATAGATCAAGATTGTGGAGAAGATAGAGCTGTCATACCATCTGATCAATGAGGTTTTTCTGGGTTCATCATAAATAATGCTGCCATAGAAATAATCAACTCCAACTCCCTCATCCTTATTGTTAGAGGTAACCTAGTTGCCATCTTTATCATGTAGACCAACAATTTTATTTTGTACCCGTCTTTGTTAAGTTGAGTCCTGATAGAATTTTGTGTTTCTTTCCCCTTTTGTATGCGACAACACCCTACTTTTTTGTTCCCAATAAAGTTCTCCATCCATATATGCTTCCTTCAGTTTCCTACTAACCTTTGATACTTCTTCATGCGTCTTAGTAACATCACTTTCCAATATCTCATGTCAGCAGTTCTGGATTTTGTTCACTACTCTTGACTTATTTCTCGACCCCTGTATGACCCACCTCTGTTGATATACCATGGTTTTTACCACCTTTTGACCATGGTATAACTCATATTTAGATTTTATATTATATTTGTAGTCATTTTATAGTCTTTTCAGGTTTGGTACGCTTAGGGAAATTTTGGAGAATTTAGAATTATTTTGAGGTTCAGAACTGCGCAGATGCATCGGAAGTTTAGCTATAGATGGAAGACATCCCCCAGTGCGATAGAACTCATATTTTTAAAAACTATAGAGTTTTGAGTTAGTTTTCCAATGCCACCGGTTTGAAGTTGATTAGACGGTTGGATTAAAAGTTTATCTTGTTTTACTGAAGAGTTATCTGTTTAACGTGCAAGAGAAAGCTGCCGAGAATAAAGTAATGCCGACTGACACCACCTTTGTGTTGATTGACACTCCTCCTAATTCAGGCCCAATGGGGTTTCAATGAATTTTCAAGAATTGCAGTTTTGGTCCAAAAGTTTTCTTTACTTAAACCCTATGTTATGTTTTTAAGCCATTATTGACGACTACATTTTCTTCTAAGCTTTCTTTAGGTTTGTAGAGTTAGATTTATTACCCCTTCAGAGTTGATATGGAATTCCTTTGGTTTTATATATTATTTCTATTCAGTCTATGATTTTTGTTTCTGCTTTCATGTCTGAGTAGTTTTCTTGTTAGATTTAAGGATTTCATGAGCTGAATGTCAAAGTGCTAATCATAGGATTTGTAGGGTTATTTATTCATCACATTCTACATCATAATTGTTGATAATACTAGTTTCTAAAGTAATTAACTAGACCCTGGAATCATAGGATCATCATGAGACATGACAGTGCAATCGATACCTAAACCTAATCATGTTGAACTAAATCTCCATTGGCAGCGAGAATTGGTCTATAGTTTTAGCTGAACAATATCAAATCTGATTTATTGCTTGTTTGATTCATCGGATAAGCAATGAGAGTTGGTATTACATTAGAGTTAGACATCTGATAGTTTATCACGATGAGAGTTTGATTACTTAATGATTGCATTTGAGTTCTGGAACTGAACCTTACAAACCCTTAGCATATATTGATTATAGTTTTGAATCTGTCGTCTGATAAATCCCTGAATCTAGCGCTTTATCCTTATACTTTATGTTGTTTACTACATTATATTATTTACTACCTAGGTTAATCTGATAACCATAAGTGTATTGAGTGAAATATTGAGTCTTTGTGGATATGATCCCCAAGTCTCAAGTACTACAATGATCCTCTTATTTGAGAGAAATGCTTAATGTGATTTGAGCATATCAAATTTGGTGCTTTTACTGGGGACTTTGATCACCATTAGATTGGATGTAGGATTTCGACAAGGTTTTTATTTTTATTTTTACTTATTTTATTTTTCTTTTCTTGGGTTTCAGTAACATACATCTCAGTACCAGGAACAACAATGAAAGGAGGCTTTTTGGATCCTTCAAAGCAAGAGTATGCTGATTTACGTGCAATCCATATGTCTAGGAGGTCAGTATTGATTGACACCCTCCAAGCAGCGATCGACACCGTAGAAAACCAAGTGTCAAACGACACTCATCCAGTGTTGATCGACAATGCTCGTGGAAAGAACGAGATGGATTCTAAGCTTGTGTTTATTTATGATAAGCATAGAGACTTGCATGATCCCGATGGTCACCTGTGTAATACACCATGCTAGAATTTAAATGCACAGGGGGCTGTAATTCATCATGTTGCCTAGAAAGCAAGGGTCGCTAGACAGAATACCCTTGGAGACTACAACAGACCTGGTGAGTTCTACGCTAACAGGTCTTCGACTTGTCGTTCTGCATTCCCGAGGAATGACTATGAGCCACACCCTGCATATATCTCTCTTTTGGCTGAGCAACCCTTATGTAGTCTTCCTAACGAGCACCCGATCGATCATACTGAGATATTTGAGAATTTGGTTTCCGACATTGAGATCAATTGAGTCTCTGAAGACTACATTTCTTGCAAGCTTTTCCCCACTCTCTCTCTCTCTGGAGATGCATCTAGCTGACTCAAGGAATTACAGACAGGATCTCTAACCTGCTTGGAGAACACTAAAATTGCATTCCTAAACAAATTTCTCAATGATTCTATAGCTACTCAAAAAAGCGAAATGGAGGCTACGCTGGAACTAATTCTAGAGGGTGTGTGGAACATGAACATAAACTTCAAAGAGAAGTTAGATTGTGTCCATATTGAACTGAATAGGAAAATTGAAGTCATGAACACTCATGTTGTAGAGTAAGTTTAAATCCAACGATGAGTCTCAATCAGGTGTTGTCACACATCACATTGTTGCTCTTCTCCAGCAGTACAAAACACCTTAGACAATATATCTTTGCTTTTATACTGAGGAACATACAAACCTAAAAGCAACACCTAATCAAACCATAGGTAAGTCTCACTCTAACCAGAGTTAAGCTTTGGTTCCTTTTGTCTCCTCTTTATGCAGAGATAGTACAGAGCATGCTTCCCTTTGTCTCCTCAAAGATGAACTTTTGCAATTGTACAACCATGTAAGTAAGAGAGAGAGAGAGACCACATGAGTGAACTTATCTTGAGAACCCTTTATCTCAATCTGATTCTTTGCTCCTATTCCAAATAAAACCTTCTCCTTCTGGAACAATCTTTCTTATTTTTTCAAAAGCTTGAAGTTCACCTGATTGAGACTCATCGTTGGATTTAAACTTACTCTACAACATGAGTGTTCATGACTTCAATTTTCCTATTCAGTTCAATATGGACACAATCCAACTTCTCTTTGAAGTTTATGTTCATGTTCCACACACCCTCTAGAATTAGTTTGAAGATATGAAAAATATCAATTTATAAACTGATTTAATTATAGATTAATTTATAATTATTATTTAAAAAAAAATTAACAAAAATTAATTAATTATAAAAATCCATAATTTTAATGTAAATATTAACAAGAAAAGAATGCTATTAAAAAATATTTAATTACATACAAAAAGTGTTATATTAAATCATAATATGGTAGCAATGCAAAAAAACGCTATCTAATGTGTTTGGCCTATTATCGTGGCCAATGATACAAAACACCTAATAGCGCTATTGTATCGTTACATAGCGTTTTCCCGGCTATATTATTACTCGGTTTTCTTGTACTGTATGATAGGGAAGTGAAGGAGGAGTGTATAGTCTGCCACTTGTGTGTAAGCTAAGTGAGTTCTTGAACACAAATAAAGTAGAAAAAAAACAGAGAGAAAGCATTTGTAAGAATCTTTTGAGACTTGTTTTTGGTATCTCTAGTAACTCTAGAGTAGAGCTTTGTAGTCACTAGAGTGGGTAAAGCTGTAACCTTGGTGATTTAGTGGATTGGTAGGCTTGCCTACCCCATGAGATCTAGGTTCCTCGCATTGAGGCCGAACTCGGGGTAAACAACTCAAGTGGTCTCCCTTTACATTCTCTGTCTTGTATCATATCTCTTATCATCATCATTTTCATGTTTTTGAGTTTTGTGTTCGATCTGTCTAAGCATGAGAAAGTGGTTGAACAAGAAAAACTTGATGTCTGTAAATGAGATTAAGCTAGAAAGTTTTCTCTACACATGTTAAAAATCTGGATTCAGTTTACACTGAGATGAATGGGAAGTTTGAAGCTTTGAGTGATCATGTCAAAATTTTGGATGGCCAAGTTGCATATATTGATGGATTTTTCTTAAGGGAAGAATGATTCCTTCCTGGAAGGAGTGACGTTAATCCAAGGCATCCTTTTAGTGCGGTCACACTAGGAAGTAGAAAACAACTTACCCCATTTTTGAATAGGGAAATCACTGTCAAAGATTTCTTAGAGCTAGATGATGAAGAACATGCTGAAAATTTGGGCCGAGACTCAAAACTTAGGCTCCGATTGGTAACTTTCGCTTAATTGCGGAATCTCGGAAAAAGTAGTTAAACTGCGGAAAAAATTAATTAAGTTGCGGAAAAATTTAAAATGTGCGGAATGACAGAATATATATTAAATGGATCAAAATATTTTATATACTATTTATTTTGTTATAAAAAATAAATATTAATAATTAAACTAATTATTAAAAATATAAAAAATAAAAAAAATTATTCAAAATATTTTAATTTTTATTAAAAATATTTAGCTTATCTTTCAATATATTTTAATAATAGATTGATATTTTATAATAGTATAAAACAATTGTATTGTAGCTTTATTTACAACGTAACTATTTATCATCATTAAAAAATATCGTTATTTATTAAAGTTTCAAAATAATATCAACATATAATTAAATAATATGAGAGTGTTAGTTTTGTAAAAAATTTCATGATAATCTAGTAAAACTCACTTTTCACTTAATGAAAACTCTCTTTATATTTTTTGTCAGCAAAAACGCAAACCTGCGTTTTTGTGTTTTTTTCGTTACTCAATTTTTGTTGATTGGCAAAATAGTTGCGGAATCGCGTTTGAAACGCCATTCTACAACATTACCAATCAGAGCCTTAAGCTTGGTGTCGATTGACACCCAGCTAGCATGGATCAAAACCCGTCGGGAAAAAGATCTAGAAACTTCACCAAAGGCCATAATCAATCAACACTCCTCTAGTGTCGATCGACACTCATGGTTGGACGCACTGCCAGTTTGCCTGATTGAGTTTGGACAGGTTGAGGAGATAATGTAAAAGCCTGAGGTCCCATCCCTACTGTCCTTAAGATTCTGAAACCACCTATCAGTGCAAAAGAGTTAATTGGGTTTCACAAGAGGGTGAAGAGGATTCTTGAAGGTGTCTCCTTTGAGGATGCTTATGACGCATACAACTTCCAGCAGTTCTTTAAGAACTCTAGACAAACCATGGAAGAGATCAATCCATTGTATGATGAGGCTAGGAAACCAGCTGCCGACCTCAAGAAAATAACAAGATCCCGCGACACTGTGAAGCTTGTGGTTCCCTGCACCATTTATAAAGTTGAAATTCCTGTCCTACCAGAAAAATGAGTGAATCTGGCTTCTTAAATTGAGGTATCTTTTGATCATTTGCCTGCAGGTTCTACTCAGAAAGGCTTAAGTGGTAAAAGTGATGTGAAGAGTGTCCCTTTAGTATCATCGTAGATGGACACCACCTTGACGTCGCTCGACACCCTTGGGTATCACAGCATGCATAGACAAAAATAGTCAGGTATGGGGAAATGAGCAAAAGAGGAAAAGGATCAAGGTCGGTCCTCAATTGAGTTTGATTCTTCAGACTGGTCCAGATGGAAACACCGAGTACAGGCTAAGCAACATAGGTGGTTCAAAACCATTTGCTAAATTCAGAGCAGTAGCCACTCCAAAGCAGAAAGACAAAGAAAGAGGACACTGGGATTTGTTTTGAAGCAAATTCTCATCCTCATCTAGACCACACCAGAACTCGAAAACCTCAAGCTAAAGACTATAAACAATTGCTGAATGAGAGTCAACCCACTGTATGGTAATTATTAGTTTTTTTATCAAAAACAAAAACTAAAATCGTATACCAGAACCGATCGACAGTCACAAGGTGTCGGTCGACACCGTCCATTATCACATAGAGTATCAATCGGCACTTAATTGTGTCGATCGACACTCTTTCACAGCTGCAACCATATTTTTCTCAATTACTTTATTTTTTGTAGAATTTATTTCTTTTTGCGAATCTTGGACTGTATAACACTGCGGACAATGTTGGTTAAATATATGGGAGGTTTGGACTGTCATTGTGTTCTATTTTGAGTGTAAGCTGTGTCATTTTATTGAGTCAAAATAGAGTTAGTTAGGAACTATAAACGTTTTCTTGGAATTAACCGTCTAACCGCTATCGTAGCACCATTTCTTGAGTGTTGAGTGTAGAATGTACGACATGGAAAGACCAAAGCGAAAGGATCTGCCTAAAACATCCACGCAAATGAGAATGTCTGAAGGATCTTGAAACCGACCTCCAAGTAATCTACTCTATTCTCTTGTCTTGGGGTTTGAGATACATAGGATCGGGCTCCTTTTTCAGGTCTGAAAAGATATTTATGTGTAGTATGGTTCTCCCTCTCTCTTCCCTTCGCCATCTATAAAAAATGAGAAACTAAAAAATAGTGATATGATTTCATGAGTAGTAAATGGGTAAGAAATTTTTACGGGACCTCATTATTTTTCTATGAACATTATTCGCATACACCTTTGTCAAGAAAGAAAAACAAATCGATCTAGAGAAATTAGAAAGAGAGAGGAATGGGACTAGAGTAAGATTGTATGTGTATTCAGATACCTGAACAGGTAAGAGCCCATGTGTCCTAGTGATAGATCTCCCCTAGATGAGACTGCACTTTGATATTAAATGAGGCTAGCGATGATGAATTTAGACAGCTAAGCTAAAGTTGACTGCATGGAGTACTTTCAAAAGTTGGTATGATTAGATGTGGCTTGCAATAGGGTAAAGGTGAAAATGGTTGTTCTAAAGAGCTAGTGAGTTCCTGTGTTTTCAAACCTTTTCCACAAGTTCATTCTATATTTTGGTTGAGGGAAAGTAAATGATAAGTCTGAGGGCGTTGATATACTATGGGTTTTACCACCTTTTGACATGATATAAAACCTGTTTAGATTCTATATTATATGTTTGGAGTTGTTTTAGAGTCTTTTCAGGTTAGATACGCTTTGGGAAACTTTGAAGAATTTGAAGCTTTTTGAGGTTAAGAACTGCACAGATGCATCAGAAGTTTAGTTACGGATGGAGGACTTCCCATAGTTCGATAGGGCTCATACTTTGACAAAAAAATAGTAATTTGAATTAGATTTTCAATGTCACTGGTTTGAGGTCGATCAGACGCTAAGGTCGACTCCCTCGTTTTATGCGGGGTTCGAAGCAACAACCAATGAGGGAGTTGGATTCACGGGAGCCCTTGAGCTCATCCCGTACAAGATGGCTATCAGACCGTGTTCTGATACATTCAAGTCACCCCCAACCAGGGCGCTAAGATCGGGCATCTTCCTCATCTTCTCAGTTTTCGTGCTTTGGTTCTTCTTTGGCTTCGAGAAAAGTTGTAGACGTGTCTTCCCGGAAACAAACATGCAAGGATGACACGGTACCCAGTCAACTGAACCAAAAAAAAATACTGAGGAGACGAGAAATTAGAAAACAAAATCCTGAGGCTCGAACTAAAACCAGAAGGGCTGCAAATTCTCACATCTAGCAATACGCTCCTCCACCCGAAGAATTCTCTTTCGAGTGATGTCTGACCAATGTTGGTGACTAAGAGTGGAAATAGCTTGAGTGTTCTTGAAAAATTTCTCCGGATATGTGATCGTGTTGGGATGAATAACTGCAATCAAGACAAAGAAAAAAACAGAACGTTAGTATTAGAAGGAAACGGCTATTGTTCGACAAATAGAAGTCTATCAAGTTTGTAATTCAACAACACGCGGTAGTGGTCTCTCGAAGGCTCCTCGAACATGAATTCATCTGACTTGACATAAAGGTAATAACGCTGTCAGATGTCCGTGTTGTTCGGATGACAGATTATGAATTTATAGCTCGGCCTCATTTTGATGAAGAACAGGCCGTTTACATTGGCTGTGTCATCATCAATTATTCGAATGCGCAGACACTTATCGAGATATCCACCTCTGCAGCCATCGTCATCAACGCTACAGCAATCCAATATGATCCGTTTATGAATGGGGTGATCGCGACATCTCGACGGAAATAGTAGGATGTGATGAAGCGAGGAATGGGGAACCAAATTTTGGTGTCCTTCTGGAAGTACGACTCATACACACACTGGTACCCAAATGGAGTTACGCCCAAGGCTCTGCCCTCGCGAAACAGTTTTTGTACGCTCCCGACTGAAGACCAAGTCAACATCATGTTGCCCCAATCTTGGCCCTCCTAAGTTTTGAAGATTCCACAAGCATAGAAACAGATCGGATGAAACCCCGCGCAACCCAACTGTTTAACCAAGGAACGACCCTTCCGTCTACAAGGGTGGTCCCTTTCCTCGCTTAGAAAATCATCATCATTCGCTGCTTGACATTCGCCTTCTCCTCTGAAGAGCGTGGCGGCATCAGCGACCAGGAGATGCTGCGATAGGTCGAGACTCGCAGTATCCATCATGGGATCGCGGTGGATAAGATTGAAGTCATCAAGGGGGATTCCGTTGACCGTCGTGCCCTTCTCCAGACTTAGTTCGGTGGCCAGAGCTTTTCCCTTATGCTCTCTGGAAAGTCTATTCTTCGGAGCCATCCTACTCAACAGTTACTAAGAAATTATGCACAAAACTACTCTACGGACAAGACATGAAATATAGAGAGAGAAGTGGAGAAAGAGAGAAAGAGAGTACCTGGGATGCGGAGAAGAATGAGAGAAATGCGGAGGCCGAAACCTATTTATAAGAAAGGAAAAGCACAGGTCTCCAGTCGCCATCATTAGGTCTAAAAGGGCCTAAATGGGCCTATAAACCGACAAAGCCTTTTCGTGCATCACTCGCGATGATTCCGCTTCTCGGGCCAAAACGAATCCGGTGTAGGTCAAGTTTCTTAAACCGTCCAAAATTGAATCAAATCAGAATAGGATTTCTGGGTTAAAGAAATAGCGGGAAAGTCTACTTCAAAAATTGGGAATCAGCTACCCAAATGAACTCTCAAAGGTATCCGTAACTCGGGCCAAAGAAGGTACCAAGCGATGTTTGCCAATCTCTCCGACCAAAAGCCCATCACGGACGTCACCACCAAATGCATCACCCATATAATTTGTTCTCCGTACTTAATCCCACAAATTTTCTGAGCTCGACTGTGTCCCTCACCAGCGATCTCCGTGGGGACTTATTGTAGGAGATGGATTACTGATATTACTCAAATTACCCTAAGCGTTTGTTTTAACTATCTCAAATAAGAGTGTCAGCTGTAGAACTTAGAGATTAAATCCACATGGAGCATGGGCACACAATAGATCTCAAGAAGAATGTGAATTAAGAGAAGCAAGCAAAGATAAAAGCAATAAATAGTAAGAATGAAACTTGATTGATTTAAAAGGTTAGGTATCAGGTTTAGGTAATCAGTTTAGTAATTGCAAATTATCAAGGACGAACTATGGATCATAGAACTCGATTTCATTAATTTTGGATGGCAGCTTTCGCATCTAATCTAGTTAGTGGCTAAGTCTCTTGTTGTTTCTCTCGCAAATCAACAATCGATTGAGTACCGATCGACACTACTGAGTGTCGATCGTCACTGCCCTGGCCAAGCAATACAATCGGATCGTTTAAGGTTCGTTAGGTTAAACATAGATCTACTCTCTTACGTTTCTAGCAACCTAACTCAAATGAATATTATCAGGGGTTGATCTACTCTCGTAGTTACCAATTATCCTAAGCACAAGGATCTAGGTAGCTAATCTAGACACTAGCGTTAAGCTTACTTCAGATGAGAGAATCTAAGTTCTTTCTAGCAATTTTAAAAATCACACAAACATTAAAACCACGTTAACCTTAACCTAACAGGGGTAAACTACTCAGACATGATCATGGGAAACAACATAATCATAAAAGAGAAACAAAAGGAGTTCCAACAATCTCCTAAGAGATGATCTTCTCTCCCAAAGAACCTTAATCTAAGTGAATGTAAAATGTGTCTCCCCTTGTTGCTAACATAACAAGGGGTTTATAAACTAACAAAGTCGTCCTAGGGCATTCAAAACATAAATGGTCTTCGGGATTTTTCATAAGTCTTGAAACATAAGCCTGGTCCATTTATGCGTAGGATATCGATTGCCACTAGGATGATGGTATCAATCGATACTCCCTCTGAGTATCAGCTCCAATTGCATGTTTCTTTGATCAGCTACGGATTATCCACTCATTAGCTTTCCATAAAGCTCCATAATCACCATTTTGCTCCATAGCATGTTAGTACCTAATAAAGTCCTGATATAGCTAATACTGATACATAATAAACATTAAAACGAATATATACTAAGATAGAAATCCGGTAAATTCCTTAATATATCAAATCCCCCAGTCTTACCCTTTTGTTTGTTCTCAATCAAAACATGAGTAGTCCTGTGAAATGTTTGAAAACGTCGGGAACTCATCAGTCTCAAGTACTTTAGCACTAGCTTTAGCAACTTACCATACCATTGACTTACGAGAAACATCTTGACATACACCTCTACTGAAATCATTTCTTAACATAAAATAAAGTGTAGGCTTTATTCTGGAAATATCGATCAAAAGACACATCGACTCAACTCAAACAAGATATTATGCAGTCTTTTTCTAATTCTTTTTTTTTCTTATCTCTCTGCTCTAAATATTTATATATATATATATATATATATATATATATATATATATATATATATATATATATTTATTATTTTTTTTTACTTTCAAAGTGTAGGCGAAAAATGGGGTCGCAAGAGACACTCCTACCCCTCGCTCTGCCACAATGTATGATCATTCCTTCAAGAATTAGAATAATGGGGTCACAGGAGACTAGGAACCCCTCCGCATCTCTTGGGAAATCATTTAATCTTTTCTGTACTTTGTATATAGAGAGTAGAATACATGAATCAGAACAATATACTTTTACCTTCTACACTCGCAAAAGGAACCCGATCCAATGTATACCAATTTCCAAAACAAGCATATATAATCGATTAGGTTGGAAGTCAGCTTTGGTTCCTTCAAGAGTTCTTAGCAGTTATGGATGTTACAGGTTTGTAAAGAATCACTGCAGCTATTTCCACTTAGTACCTTTAGAATGGTGCTAGAGAATGGTTAGTTGGCTTTTTGATCGTGTCGGTAATCATTGTTTCCTTCTTGACTCTATAAAACTTTTTGAAAGACTTAAGCAAAAACTAAAAATAGAACACAATATCAGCAACTACCTCCCGACTTAAATTACACTGTCCCAGTGTATTCAGTCGCAGTTTGGGTGGAAAAATTAAATCATTATTGAAAGATTTAACTTAGAAAGTCGAAATACATGCCTCTAGTGTGAGTATTGATCGACACAGTTAAGTGTCGACCGATGCTGAATGTTTGTCGATCAACAGTGATCATGTGTCGAGCGATGCCTATGGTTTTCGGACTTAGCTATTTTTTTCTGATCTGAAATAAAAAATAATACAAAATTAGTAAAAAAAAACTAAAACTGTAAAAACTTACTAAGTAGTGGGTTGCCTCCCCCTCAACGCTTATAAATTAGTCTTTAGCTTGACGTTTGGAGGTTTTGGCTAGTGTGGAGGCAATTCGATACTTGTTGGGAAACAAGTATCTACATCTTCTTGGCTAATTTTGAATCAGGTGCTCACAAAGCTTTTTTATGGTTTCATCTCCTACGGTTTTGTGCTCTTGCCGTCGCTGGATGATTCTATGAGGGTAATCAACCTTCAGCTGCAGTTCTTCCATACATTTGCTTAACCATCCAATACTGTTGGTTAGAGGAAAGTAATGAGCATCTATGTTGGTGTAGAGGTTGTTGATCATCCTTTCATTTGCTGCAACAGTTTCAACAATCATGTCATCAACTTGATCCTTGCTGTAAGTCTCAGGATCTGGTTGGAAATGTGTCGTGGAATGATATCCATCTTCTTTATAGTGCTTATGACTTCTGGGTAGACTTAGATGACGATCACCAAGGCTGTCTGCCATCTCTAGTATCTCTCTAATGTCTTCCTCGGAGACATTTATTATCCTCCCATCTAAGGCTCGTGCATTGCCTTTCTCATCCCTGTAAACCCCATAGTGAACTGGTAGAATCTCACCAAAATGGCCACCTTGTGTCGAACTGGCCAGGGTGTCGACCGATGCTCCCATGGTGTCTATCGACACTGTGTCATCCGGTTCCTTCTTTGGCTCGAGATCACAGTAGCAGGCTGCTACTAGTTTGGGATCATCTTCAAACTCTGTGTAGAGCCTCTTTGTCTTAGATACACGTGCTGGCTCATAATAATCTGTCTCGCTTATTAGTGTCAGGTACAATCTGCTTGCTTGCATATCGACGACAACACCTACAGTAGCCATGAAGGCTCTTCCTAGTAATAGGGGTGAGTTCCAGTCAACATCAATATCCATTACATGAAAATCAACAAGGACCAGGGCGTTACCTAATTGCACTTGGAAGTCCTTGATAACACCTCCTGACTTTACCTTAGAACAGTCTACAAAAGAGAAAGAATCCCTAGAAGGCTCTATCTTGAGACTTAGCTGCACTATTAGATACCTTGGCATGATGTTGACAAGTAAACCAGTGTCAACAAGTCCAATAGGATAGCAGTGAACTTGTATGAAGCAGGGAACCACAAATCTCCCGGATCACTCTTCAGTACAATCCTTTGCTTCATCTCGTCTCTCAAGTGATTGAACATTACCTCAATGTCCTCTTTGGTTTCCTTACTTTCTCTGAAAAACATCCAGAGTCTCTTGGTGTGGTAGACGTCTTCAAATGGATCATTGACATGGGTGTCTTTATTGTTCTAGCAGTGTATAAATATCCTAAACAATTAACTATCAAATTAACCATAATCTTAACACACACAATAATACTCTTGCCAAGATAGATCAGGTGTAGTACTTTGGGATCAAATCCACAGAGAGAAAATGCACACAATAGATTTCTTATTTCTAAAAAGACAAAGCTAGGTAAATATATATATTGGTGGTGAAGAATCAATTTAAGGAAATATTATTTGTCAAGAAGTAGGATGCAATATGAAATATGCTACTAATGCAAATATGGAAATATACTATTAATTAACTAGATGTAAATATAAATGTAAATATGCTAGATCTAGGGTTTCAATCTAAATGAAATATTAGCGATAGGAATCACGAAAATGTAAATATTCTAGAACTCAAATGTTAACTATTCTGACCATTTTAACTCCAACTCTCGTATGCGAGCAAAAGGAAAGACCATTGATCAACGGCTAAGGCCTGATATCGATCGACGGTGAACTATAGATCCTAGAACTCAATTTCCTTAATTTTGGATGGCAGCTCTCGTATCTAATCTAGTTACTGGCTAATTCTGTTGTTGTTGGTCTCGCAAATCAACAATCGATCGAGTATCGATCGACACTACTGAGTATCGATCGATACTGCCCTGGCCAAGCAATGCAATCGGATCGTTTAAGGTTGATTAGGTTAAACATAGATCTACTCTCGTACGTTTCTAGCAACCTAACTCAAATGAATATTATCAAGGGTTTGATCTACTCACGTAGTTATAAATTATCCTAAGAACAAGGATCTAGGTAGCTAATCTAGACACTAGCGTTAAGCTTACTTCAGATGAGAGAATCTAAGTTCTTCCTAGCAGTTTTAGCAATCACACAAACATCAATACAATGTTAACCTTAACCAAACAGGGGTAAACTACTCAGACATGATCATGGGAAACAACATAATCATAAAAGAAATGAAGATGAAAGGAGAAAAAAAAGGAGTTCCAACAATCTCCTAAGAGATGATCTTCTCTCCCAAAGAACCTTAATCTAAATGAATGTAAAACGTGTCTCCCCTTGCTGCTAACATAACAAGGGGTTTATAAACTAACAAAGTCGTTCTAGTGCATTCGAAACATAAATGGTCTTCGGGCTTTTTCATAAGTCTTGAAACATAAGCCTGGCCCATTTTTGTGTAGGGTATCGATCGCCACTAAGATGATAGTTTTGATCGATACTCCCTCCGAGTATCAGCTCAAATTGCATGTTTTTTGATCAGCTACGAATTCTCCATTCCTTAGCTTTCCATAAAGCTCCATAATCACCATTTTGCTCCATATCATGCCAGTACCTAATAAAGTCCTAATATAGCTAATATAAATACATAATAAACACTAAAACGAATATATACTAAGGTAACGAATATATACTAAGGTAGAAATCCGGTAAATTCCTTAGTATATCAATTACATCCCTCCACAAGGCCCAAAAAACAAAGGATCTGGCCCGATAAGTCAGCACAAAACAGCGGCTCGCCTATTCGGCTCCAAGAAAAATGAGCAAAGAGCGGCTCCACACTGCTTTATTTGACACTATGAGTAAACTCCCCTGCTCGGCTTGAAGACAAGCAATCGGGCCCTTAAGGTTGGACCCAAGAGTCGCCAGGCCCATTAGTGCAGCGCGATCTAGGGAAAACTGAAGAGGATGAATCACCTATAAAGAGAGGAGGAGAGGAACGAAAAGGGGATCCAAGATTGAACACACACACATAACGACTAGAAACTAGGGTTTTACCCGTTTAGATTTCTCTCCGGCTTGAATTTTCTCCGTTATACGTTTCCAACTTGTAATCCCTTTCGCCAATTTTGAATAAAACATCTTTGAACTAATCCACCGACGATTTAAGTCACACTAAAAATGAGTTTCGATCTAACTCGTTACAAACATTGATGGGCAACTTTATGGCAAAATATGCAATGTTCATGACTGTCTTCATGTATGTAAGTTGAGGTCGTTCCGCTTGTTGAAGATTTTGATAGTGTCAACCTGGTTTCTGGTGTTGAGGGGAGTAGTAGTTTGTCTGTATGTTAGTACCAAAATAACTCAACTGAACTTTACATGAATTTTGTATTTGTGTTTTAACTTCTATATATTGTTGGATTATGTATATGATGCATGATATTTGCGATTAGTCATGCTTTGCATATATTGAATTTAGTTTAAGTAGATGATGAAATGTTTTTTTTTTGAAATGTTAAATGGATAGTTATGTGACCAAAAATTCTTAGAATATTTGATACATCTTTTTTGATTTATTTTAACACTTGTTCCATAGCTTTTTCTGGCAACTGATGCAATCCCGACTGAACCAGTTGCTGATTCGGATCTAGATGAGTTGGATGGAGCTGACAATTCCCAAGGAGCTGGAAAGAAGCTGGAGCTGATTGTTAATGATGATATTGGCATGATGGATCAGATTGGAAGGGAAGGAATTCGGCCCAATTCTTTTGTTGCATCAGATGGCCTTTTTTAGCCCCAAAAGGAGATCAAATACATAAGTTAAGGATCCATTATGTCTTGCTGATGGGCAAGCCACGAAAATGAAGTCAAGAAATAAGAAAAAAATTATTATTAAGTTTTCAAGACAATTTTAGTTTTATTTAAGTTTTTTCTCATTTTTCTACAATTCAAGACTTTTTGACTTCTTTCTTCTCTACTTAAACTCTCGTTTGTTTCAGAAACATTATTCACCTTTTTATCAACAAAGCTCTCTAAACTTGTGAATCCTTTGTTCATCATATGAACAATTGATTGCTAAGGAGTTCATTCTCCAATTGCATCTTGTTTGTGATTGAAATCAGAGTTCATTCTCTTGATCACTAGCACATCTATACATGATTTGATCAATCCATAGATCATTTCTGAAGATCATCCAATCAATCCATCCATCATCATCAAAATCAACCCATATCTCTCTCAAACCATCAGATCATCCTTCAAAAGAATCAGGGACAAAAGAATATCATCACAAGGGATTCATCAAGTTGTATCAGAGCAGATTTGAAGGCTCTTGATCTGGGTTTGAATCTGAAACTCTCAAAAATTTGGGTTTGATTCTAAAACTTTTGATTTATTCTTCTGTGTTTTGGGGAATCTGTTTTATATTCTCTGTAAATTTCTCTTATCTGTCTATCTGTTGTATATGCAAGAAGGCCAACCAGATTTAAAAAAAAAAATCAAAAAGAGTCAAAAAGATTTAAGAAAAAGTTGAAGAGAAATCCAACTTGGCTGAAGAGAAATCCAGCCTCTGGTGATAAAGCCTCTTGCAAAAAAAAAATCTTGCAATCTTATATCTCTTTCTTCTGTTTTGGGTTTAGAGAATTGATCTCTAAAAGCTTGATCTTTGTTTGTTGCTGAGTTACTGGATTCACAGAGAAAACTCGCTGAAAAATACAAGAGAGAAACACTTGTGAGATTGTGAGGCTTTGGCAATTCATTTATGTGCTAACTTTTCTTGTTGAGATTGTAATAGGAAACCATGTCTGGAGATGTTAGTAAAAGAAAAGAGGCACCAACTATGAAATTGAATAAATTGCAGATGGAAGCAATGATGTCTAGGATCATGAAAAGAATGAAAAACACTGATCTTTTACATAAGAAACATGTTGATGATTGCTTTGGTAATGTTCCTCAGGTTTAGAAGGATACTAAGATCAAAAGGAGGAGCAAGATACCATCTTTCTGTGGCAAAAACGACCCTGATGGGTACTTGGAGTGGGAACCAGCAAATGGAACTTGTTTTTGATGGCCAAAATTACCCAGAAAGAAAGAAGGTTAGATTAGCTACAAAAGAGTTATGTGGTGATGCCATTCAATGGTGGGATGAACTTGTTACTACCAGAAGAAGAAAAGGAGAAGCACAAGTTGCATCCTGGTTTGAGCTCAAACACTTCATGAAGAAACACTTTGTTACTGAGAACTACAACAAAAAACAACCAAGACAGGCCAAAGAGGAGACAAGAACTTTTCATAATCATGATCACCCAAGAAAGTCTCAGTCACATAAGAAAATAAGGACAACCCCAATTCCTCTCTCAAGATCCACTGAGCCACTGTGTTCTAAGAAGAAATCAGCTATTCAAGAGCACATAAAAGAATCAAATTTTCTTTGCCAAGAAACTCATTAGATTGAAACTGCAACTTCTGATTGTGCTAATGATTCTTATTCTTTTCATGACAGGGAGCATATGGGAGTTAAAGAACCTAAGGAGCTTGAGGAAGAACGTGTAAACCACACTGAAGAGGAGAAAGAAGTCTCATATTGCTTACCATGGTTGAAAGACAAAGGAGAAACAAAGCTACTGGAAAAATATGAGAGTTCTTTTCTCTGTTTTGAATTTTTACCTGAAGTTACACCTGATTGTGATGAACTAACCTGTTTTGAACCGGTAAAACCAAGTAGCATTGATTCAGTTTCTCAGGTCTTAGAAGGAAACCCAGCAGAAGCACAAAAGAGTTCACCACCAGAAGAAGAGTTGGAGCATTCCAACACTGAAGCAGAAACAAATGCTAAGTCATTCTCTTTGAACTCTCAAGAGCACTGTAAGGAACTTGTTTTGGTTAATTCTCTGCCTGAAATGTTTGTTAAGGTTAGTTCCAGTGATGTAAAACATTTTGGTCTAGACAAGGTAAAAGAATTTTGTGTTTTAAACTCTGTTTTTGAAAACATGATTAACTCTTTTAAAGTGTTTGAACCAGACAAATTTTCAGATCAGAAACGTTTTCACTGTGATAATAACATCAATCCTGGTCTTGTTTTGAGTTTTGATCAATTTATGGAAAATAACAAAAGCCTTGCTCATCCTGAAAAGTCATTAGAACTTGTTCTGCAACAGCCTGTTTTCTGTTCTAGAAAATTATATGATTCCTTTATTTTCAAAGAAAATGGCTTTGTTCTGAATTGTTCTAAGTATAAACTAGTCAGTGGTGATTTGTTTGCATCTGCTTATGCAATGAACGAACCTAGAAAGTTGCAGAAACTGAAAGCACTTAAGGCTGAAACCGAGTTTGTTCTTGATTTTGATTTGAAACTTGCTAGTTTATGTTCTGAAACTGGAAAATCTTGGCATGTTTTGAGATCTCACATTGAGAATGATGTTTTTCTAAGATTTGATGATATTCTGGTTTATAACACTTTCTTTGATAAGCATGTTGGGCCTTGGTTAAGTAATTCTCGGTTTGAACTTGATCTTTTGTGTTCTGATTCTGATCATGTGGGACACAAATTGATGTTGTTCTATGTTATTAATGCCTTGATACCATTCTGTTTTACAATACTTACTTTGATGTGTATCTTAACAGTCTGAAACAAGTGCAACATGTTCTTAGAAAGAAATGATCGGTTATTGATCAGATTAAGAACATGTTTTTCCTATATGACACAGGATTTCTAGTCTCTGTTTTGAGTGTTCAGGATCAACAGAATCATCCGCAAAGGAGTACAAGGAACAAGGCCAAACACCATGTTTATCAGCCTGTGACTTTGAGATGGAAGTACTTGAGGAAAATGGCTTCAAAACTCCAAGGAAGTTTCAGTCCAAAACTTTATTTTGATGTTGCTTTCATGCTTATTTTCTTGATCATTTATCTCGCTTCTTACTTGTTTCCTTTTGATGTAGGAGATGCCGATTTGAGGAGAAATCTTTTTAAAGAAGGAGGGGATGATGCAACCCTGACAGAACCAGTTGCTGATTCGGATCTAGATGAGCTGGATAGAGCTGACAATGCCCAAGGAGCTGGAAAGAAGCTGGAGCTGATTGTGAATGATGATATTGGCATGATGGATCAGGCTGGAAGGGAAGAAATTCGGCTCAATTCTTTTGTTGCATCAAATGGATTTTTTCAGCCCAAAAGGAGATCAAATACACAAGTTAAGGATCCAATATGTCTTGTTGATGGGCAAGCCACAAAAATGAAGTCAAGAAATCAACAAAAATAATTATTATTGAGTTTTCAAGACAATTTTAGTTTTAATTAAGTTTTTTTCTTATTTTTCTACAATTTAAGACTTTTGATTTCTTCCTTCTCTACTTAAACTCTCTTTTTCGGAAACATTATTCACCTTTTTATAAAAAAACTCTCTAAACTTGTGAATCCTTTGTTCATCATATGAACATTGATTGTCAAGGAGTTCATTCTTCAATTGCATCTTGTTTGTGATTGAAATCAGAGTTCATTCTCTTGATCACTAACACATCTATACATGATTTGATCAATCCATAGATCATTTCTGAAGATCATCCAATAAATCCATCCATTATCATCAAAATCAACCCATATCTCTCTCAAACCATCAGATCATCCTTGAAAAGAATCAGGGACAAAAGGATCTCATCACAAGGGATTCATCAGCAACAGGCTACTAGTTGCCAATCACAAGTTAAACAACGTCTTGGTTAAAAGAAGGACCTGATACAAAATCAGCAAGAGATGATTTAGCTAGAGAGTCTGCCAAAACATTTGCAGTTCGAGGAACAAACTTAAAAGAAAGAGAACTAAAGAAAGAGGCAAGGCAACAAATCTCCGCAAGGAGGCTTGCGATTTCAATTAGCTCATCCCCTGAAGTAAGGGTAGAGAACAAGACATCAGAGTCTGAACAGAGAAGTAGATTGGGAAGGTTCATTTTAGAGCGTGGCGTAGACATCTCGTATAGCAAGAGCTTCAGCCATGAGAGCTGAGCTGACATGGGAGCGAACAGAAGATCCAATAGTGTGATCAAAGATATTGAAGGAAAGTTTCAACAACTCAGAGCTCATTCATATACCAAGGATAGAGAACTTAAAGGCGTATAGTCTTGCACGCATTGCTAGGAAGGAACCGTCTTTTGTTGTCCATATGGATGCAGACTTACCAGTTTGGTTTACATAGTCTAGATGAGTCTGTATAAGTTGATGACAAAAACAAAACCCGAAAGAACCAACAATATTCTTTATCTGAAATATGTCAATTTGTCCAAAATATCCGATTTAAATTAAACGTCTTTAAACCAACCCACCGACGAGTTAATTCACCCCAAAAATGAGCTTCAACTTAACTCGGTACAAACAGTAGGCGCCCACTGTGGAGGCACACCAAAGCAACGATATTACAGATCTATATGACTACCAACGAGTCGACTTCCAGCGGCGCCCCTGCCGCTCCTTCAGTCGAAGAAACAACTGCCGTGATGGATTTCATGAACACTATCATGGCCCACTTAGCTCAACAGGAGGAGGTACAATGGGCGACCAACAAGCAGCTCGCAGCCTTGGCTGCTGTTCTTGCCCCTTAGGCCGGTACTGGGAGAAACCCCTTCACGATATGAATTAAACTTTTCCAGACCACTCAAACAGCTGATGAATAAGAGCACGGATCCGAACTTCTTCCCGGAGACGCTGTCCAGACTCCTGGAGGCAAAATCTGCAGGCAATCCGAGAGATTGGGGAGCTTAAGCTGTCGATGCAAGACATTCATTCGAAGATCCACCACATCACGATTTCCTCCCTGAAAATCAACCACATCCTCGCTACCAGCCTTCGAAACCCCTTTTCTCGTCGAATCAACAATGTACGCCTCCAGGCAACATATAAGATTCGCCTTCTGACATTTTCTGGCGATTACGATCCCACTGACCATGTCACGTCTTTCAACATAGCCATGCGATGGGCCAACTTCTTAAATGACGAAAGGGATGCTGGAACAATGTCAGCTATTCGTCGAGATCCTCGCCAGCTTGGCTCTGACCTGGTTCTCCTGATTAAACAAAAACTCCATCAACAGCTTCCATGACCTCCTGGAGGCTTTCCTTAAACACTACATAATGTTTACTTACTAGGGAGGAACAACATTCGACCTATGGAAGTTATCCTAACAACAGGGTCAAAGTCTCTGTGACTTCGTGGAAAATTTTAAGGTCGTCGTCTCCCGTGTGAACTTTCCCGACAACATCGCGGTAGACGCTCTCTAAAAAACCCTTTACGTACATTCAAATTTCCAAGATGGCCTGTATCGCAGTCCAATGACATCCCTCCAGGACACCCTCAGAAGAACCATTGGGGGTATGAAGGTTTGTGGCGGTCACTGGATCGATAAGGTCAGTGTTAGACCCAAACGGATCGATATTATTTAAGAGTGTCTTGTTGATGAAGTGTGACTGAAAGATCAGCGAGGATAGGGAGAGATCAGATTTGTGGATGTCGCCAACTTCGAGTTCCTTGGCCTCCTGCTCAAAGGTAACCTCTTTCTCGGCAAAGACGTCTATAATGTCTTGAGCAATCGATGTCCCCTTTTGCTTAACCAGCTCGAGGCACTTCCTCGTCCCGGATGCCTAGGCATAAAGGAGATACTTTTCGTCGTAAGCATCACGACAACCTATATGCTTCTGAATGTTGGTTAAATGGTTGTTGCATTTGGCGATCATCGTGGTCTGGTTTTGCACCCGCTCCAAGGTGACCTCATGACTCCGGGACCATCGTAATCGTTGGATCTCCTTTGATGTTTCTTCGGCTAAAGCGGCATTCTCACGTTCTGTGGCAGATTTATCTTTTTCCAGCGTCTTCATCGCAGCTCAGGCTGCCTCAAGTTCGGCGCTTAGATTATCAACTTTCTTCTTGTCGGCTTGCCTCAAACCAATCACCTCATCCCTCTCCTTTATGGCCAAGGCAGACACATCATTGAACTATTTCTTCTTCTTGGTGAAGTATGTGTTCCTTTCCGAGAGACTTTCTTCGGTCTTTTTAAAGTTAGCGATAATGTGCTTAAGAGCCCTATCGTACTCTAGGACTACCAAGTTCATCTGACCTTGACTCTGAACAGAAATCAAAACTATTAGCCATCAAGAAACATGTTATCTTCAGAGACACTGTACAATACATGCACAAAAAGAGTACACGTGCAACAAACTTATACGCCACTTACAAGAACTGAAGATCGGGCAGCGTCGATGTAAACATCTGTGAATAACAGATCAGCTATCTTCGGCATCTCCTTTTGGTCCGCCTTTCATCTGACAGACTGAATCAGCGCACATGTGCGCGTCGCTGATGAGATATGCATCAGCGACGTACCGAAAGTTAAATCTGTCTAGACACTTCACTTGTGTCCTGCAAAGAAGGTTTATCTTTCCGCTCCATGACCGCTTTCTTAGAAGTAAGAGGGACTGCCTCATTTATAAGATTTGCCCCTGTGGTGGCTTCTTCACGAGTTCCCGTCCTGTCTGCGGCAGGCTCCAGGATCATTCCCGCAGTGGGGGTTCGTTAGCTAAAACTCCTGAGCTTCCTAAGGGATCTCGTCAGGGATATCTCCCACTCGTTCCTCGTTAGCGCTCTACCAAGTCTCCCAAGCAGGTGCGTCCTGCTGTTTCTCGGCAGATCCCTTCTTCCTTTTCTTCTTGGGACGTTCCTCGGAGCTGGGCTTCTTAGAAGGACCGTCTTGTCTATCTTTAACATCACCCGCTTCCTCAGCAGTAAGGTCATCCTTGGACTTCTTCTTCTTTCCCCTCTTTAGAATCCCCCCTATCATGGCTAAGGTTGACTCCCTCGTTTTCCGTGGGGTTCGAAGCAACCACCAATGAGGGAGTTGGATCCACCAGATCCCTTGAGCTAATCCCTTCCAAGATGGCTATCAGACCACCGTCTGATACATTAAGGCACCCCCAACCAGGGCGCTAAGCTCGGGCATTTTCCTCATCTTCTCAGTTTTCGTGCTTCAGTTCTTCTTTGGCTTTGAGAACAACCACGCAAGGAAGATTCGATACCCAGTCAACTAAACCAAAATAAAAGAAGGAGGAGACAAGAAATTAGAAAACCAAAGTTCGAGGGTCGAACTAAAACAAGAAGGGCTGTAAATTCTCACCTCTAGCAATACGCTCCTGCATCCAAAGAATTCTCTCGCGGCTGATGTTTGACCAATATTGGTGACTAAGAGTGGCAATAGCTTGAGCGTTCTTGAAGAAAGTCTCCGGATATGCGATTGTGTTCGGATGAATATCTGGAACCAAAACAAAGAAAAGTCAAACGTTAGTATTAGAGGGAAATGGATGTTGTTCTGCAAATAGCACTCTACAAAGTCTGTAATTCCCCAACACGCGGTAGTCGTCTTTCAGAGGCTCCTCAAACGCGAATTCATCTGACTTGACGTAAAAGTAATAATGATGTCAGTTGTCTGTCTTGTTCGGATGGCCGGTTATGATGTTATAGCTTGGACACATTTTGATGAACAACAAGCCGATTGGCATCGGCTGCGTCATCATCAATTCTTCAAATGCACTGACACTTATCGAGATATCCGCCTATGCAGCCATCGTCATCAACGCTACAAAGATCCGATACGATCCATTTAAGAATTGGGTGATTGCGATATCTTGACGGAAACAGTAGGATGTGATCAAGTGAGGAATGGGGAAACAAAGTTTGGTGTCCTTCTGGAAGTATGACTCATACACATATTGGTACCCAAACAAAGAAGTCCACGGCCGTTGTTCGTCGCTCGGGATCAGAAAAGTTACACCCAAGGCTCTGGACTCACGAAACATTTTTCGTACGCTCCCGACTAACGACCAAGTCAACATCATGTTGCCCCAATCTTGGCCCTTCACGACTGACATACGCATTTGCTCAGGGGTAACGCCTCCTGCGTTTCAAAGATCCTACCAGCATAGAAACAGATTGGGTGAAACCCCGCAGAACATACCCGTTTCCCCGAGGAATGACCCTTGCGCCTACGAGGGTGGTCCCCTTCCTCGCTTTGAAGATCATCATCATTCGCGGCTTGACCTTCGCCTTCTCCTCTGAAGAGCGCAGCAGTGTCAGCGACAAAGAGATGCTTTACAGGTCAAGACTCACAGTATCCATCATGGCATCACGATAGATAAGATTTAAGTCGTCAAGGGGGCTTTCATTGACCGTCGTGCCCTTGTCCGGACTTAGTTTGGTGGCCGGATCTTTTCCCTTCTGCTCTTTGGAAAGTTTGTTCTTCAGAGGCATCCTACTCGACAGTTACTAAGAAACTATGCATGGATTTACTCTACGGACAAGACATGAAATATAAAAACAGAAGTGGAGCAAGATAGAGAGAGTACCTAAGATGTGGAAAATAATGAGAGAAATGCGGAGGCCAAAACTTATTTATAAGAAAGGGTAAGCACAGGTCTCTAGGCGCCATCATTAGGTCTAAAAGGGCCTAAAGGGGCCTATAAACCGACGAAGCCTTTTCATGCATTACTCGCGACGATTTCGCTTCTTGGTAAAAAAGGAATCCGGTCTAGATCGAGTTTCTTAAACCGTCCTCAAAATCAAATAGCACCAGAATAGGATTTCCGGTTTAAAGAAACAGCGGGGAAAGTCTACTTCGCAAATTGGGAATCAGCTTCCCGAACGAACTCTCAACAGGTATCCATAACTTGGGCCAAAGAAGGTACCATGCGATGCGAGCAAATCTCCCCGACGAAAATCCCATCGCGGCCGTCACCACCAAATGTATCACCCAAATATTTTGTTCTGTGGACCTAATTCCTTAAATTCGCTGAGCTCGACTGCCCTCACCAGCGAATTCCGGGGGACTTATTGTAGGGGATGAATTACATCCATTCACAATGCCCATAAAAAAAAGGATCCGGCCCGATAAGTCTGCCCGAAAAAGAGTCTCCCCTATTCGGCTCTAGAGAAACGAGTAAAGAGCAGCTCCACACTGCTTCATTTGGCACTGTGAGTAAACTCACAAGCTCGGCTCGAAGACAGACGACTGGGCCCTGACGGTCAGCCCAAGAGTCTCCGGGTCCATTAGGGCAGCATGATATAGGGTGAACTGAAGAGGATGATTCACCTATCCGATATTGAACACACACACACTTAACGGCTAGAAACTAGGATTTTACCCGTTTAGATTTATCGTCGACGTGCATTTTCTCCGTTCTACCTTTCCAACTTGTAATCCTTTTCTCTGATTTAAATTAAACATCTTCGAACTAACCCACCGACGAGTTAAGTCACACCGAAAAAGAGTTCCGACCTGACTCGGTACAAACTGCGATGGGCAACTTTATGGAAAAATATGCAATGTTCGTCACCGTCTTCATGTATGTAAGTTGAGGTTGTTCCGCTTGTTGAAGACTTTTGTAACATCCCGCTCCCCCGGCGTCCGACCGGAGTTAACAAGCGAGAGTCATGGACACGCGTCTACTCAATTTAGACACCCAACGTGTCCACATACTGGTCCCAAGACTCGACGGACGCAATGTTCCTTTGAAAACCAACCCATATCCATATCCGTATACTTCTACTTACAGTCCTGCGCACAGGGAAATGGAAAGGG